>JAKCPI010015308.1:0-24610 GCA_023213315.1 Euborellia annulipes
TTTTAACGATAATTTAATCATAATCGTTTGAGTAAATTTTGAGAAATTCTAGAAAAAACTGAAAAAGTACATAAGTAAAATCAGTGGCGGATCTAAGCAAGGCGCAATAGGCGCGCGCCTAGGACCCCGTCAAATATGGAGGCTCCAAAAACCTACTCGAATTAGTAAAAATATTGTAAAACTTCAAAATTTTTTTAATCAAAAGATTGTTTAATTTTATATTATTTCACTATAACCGAAACAAATTCTAAATCAATTAATCAATTTAGAATGAAAAAAATTTTGCCCTTTATAGACCCGAACTCGGGTCTGTCTATTGAAACCCCGGTGTTTTACCACCTACACCACCCTCTAACCCCGCTTGTTTATATCCATTTACATCTATATAAAGTTGATAATTGTTTATATTTACAAAATTCTTTCTTTGTATTTCCACTAAGATATTATTTTATTCTTAATTCACTAAAGAAAAAAATGCGCAATTTTTTAATTAAAAATATTTGATTTCGGCTTATTTGTGTTAAATATAATACAACATTTCGTCCACGCCCATATAATCACAAAATCAGAATCAAGATGGCCGTCTCATAACAACACCAGTGCCATCTACTGTCAAGTTTTTATATTTATATATGTGTTAGGGCTAGAAAAAAAGCGGGAAAATTTAAATTCAAACATCATTCACTTGAGATAATCAATCCTTATCAGTAAGTGAAGAAATTTACAATTTAGAGAGGAAATAAAAAAAATTTTGCCCTTTATAGACCCGAACCCGGGTCTGTCTATTGAAACCCCGGTGTTTTACCACCTACACCACCCTCTAACCCCGCTTGTTTATATCCATTTACATCTATATAAAGTTGATAATTGTTTATATTTACAAAATATTGGATTATTTTTTAAAAAAGAAAGTATGGTGAGGACAAAAAAAAAACCTTGTTGAAATTGGTTTTCAGAAAATCACAAAATTCAAATAATCAGGACTGCGCCATTTAATAAATTTATTTTATTGATAAGAGCATTAATTTAGGTTTGAAAAGGCGTGAGTTTTCAACACGGGCTCAGAGATTTCATTAATATTTTCAGGGAAAATACTTCCTCTGTCTATATTAGTCTAAACAAGGTTGTGGTAAGCCAATTTGGACGAGATATTGGCCCAATGTAAAAAAAAATAAAATTTTTATCAAATACAAAGACCTAGGAATGTATTATTACTTACTTTTTTGGATTTTCTGTAATTTACAGGACAAAAATCTTGTCCAGGCCTCTTCTGATTGAGATAAATAGGGAAATAAATTAAATGGAATTGGAAAAATAAATAATATTTAATTTGAATATTCAACAATAGAGGGAGTTCACTTGATATGATAATTTCAATATTTTTATTTTGTTTACAAATATTACAACTAGAGGTTATTAAGGTGCGTACACATCTGCGCTCTGCTCGCGAGCAGAGCAGAGCGCAGATGTGTACGCACTTTACAGTTAGGAGATGAAATATGAATGAATATTATATAAATTTAAAAGAACCAAAATGAGTGAACCTGCAATTATTAATAATCGAGTTATCTCAACTAAAATCGATCTGTATCATATTTTAGAGTTGATAAATACAATGGAAACTAATCCACAAAATGTAAGTAATATTTAATTTCTTAAAAGTTCTTTTCATCCTTTTATTATTTCAAAACTTGCGTTATTTTTATTTATTTTTTTTTTTTATATATTTAGTCTTTTCACTTTTTGATGCAGATTTAATTTGTTCCTGAAAAAGTCGTCTAAATCGTGTATTCTTCATTCACGCCAATTTAATCCAATATTTTGTAAATATAAACAATTATCAACTTTATATAGATGTAAATGGATATAAACAAGCGGGGTTAGAGGGTGGTGTAGGTGGTAAAACACCGGGGTTTCAATAGACAGACCCGGGTTCGGGTCTATAAAGGGCAAAATTTTTTTTTATTTGCTCTCTAAATTGTAAATTTCTTCACTAGCTGATAAGGATTGATTCTCTCAAGTGAATGATGTTTGAATTTAAATTTTCCCGCTTTTTTTTCTAACCCTAACGACACATATTTACATAAACTTGACAGTAGCAAGACAGTAGATGGCACTGGTGTTGTTATGAGACGGCCATCTTGATTCTGATTTTGTGATCATATGGGCGTGGACGAAATGTTGTATTATATTTAACACAAATAATCCAAAACAAAATATTTTTATTTAAAAAATTGCCCATTTTTTTCTTTAGGGAGTTAAGAATAATGCAAATAAAGATAAAAACACCTCGTAGCTCAATTCCTTCATGCTTTAAATTGAACCCAGACAGACACACACAGACACACTGATCAAAACCACTTTTTTTTAACTCAGGGAATCTCAAAACGTGTATATCCACCAAAATCTCGACATCGAAACGATTCTCCAAATTTTGTTCGTTTCTTTTCAAAGAAAAGATTTATTTTATTAAGGAAACGATTAGTAATAAAATTAACATAAATGTAAAAAGAAAATTGTAAAAAATAAAAAAAATAAACTTGTCTTGTAAAACTTGTTCTGAAGAATCAATTGAAACTTCATTTGGGATTTTATGTTTTTCATACAATTACACTAGTCGACAAAAATGAACTTTTTTTTCTTTCACAAGAATGAAGATATGAAATTCTAGAAGTATTTTTCATGCTGAATTCAAATATCAATTCAGTTTTTTCCCATCAGGCACAGTTTTAGAGTATAGAGCAAAATAGATTTAAGTCGAAAATGGGCTCTAAAACGGCTTTTATTTAAAATGTTCAAATTATTTTTAACGCGACACCCCGTTAAATTATGCAGATAGTTAGAATACATATAAATTTTAAGTTTCATCCCAATCGGAGGTCATTTAGACGTGCCGCAAACGGCTTAAAGTTTCAAAAATCGAAATTTTCAAGATTTTTTGCTTTGGTCACCTAATACAATTTTAGAGATCCCTGAATGAAAAAAACATATATGTACGATATTCTATAGTTCTTTGGCTTTCTAAAAGCATTCATTCGTATAAATCTGTTAATTATTAACGAAATTATTAATAAAAACGTGAGCAAAGAAAAAACACAAGTACATTCACTGGACAAAAAAAATGGACCTCTTGTTCTTTTAGAAGTATAAAGAAAGATATGAGATTCAAAAAATATTTTTTTTTTAATAATATATAATAAAGTTAGGGCCCGTGACCCGATGCTCAGAGAGGATACATTACCTTCTCGTGGATAGGGTTCGCTTTTTAATTCAATTAAAGTCCATTTTTTTCGACCAGTGAGTGTACTTGTGTTTTTTCTTTGCTCACGTTTTTATTAATAATTTCGTTAATAATTAACAGATTTATACGAATGAATGCTTTTTAGAAAGCCAAAGAACTATAGAATATCGTACATATATGTTTTTTTCATTCAGGGATATCTAAAATTGTATTAGGGTGACAAAAGCAAAAAAATCTTGAAAATTTCGATTTTTGAAACTTAAGCCGTTTGCGGCACGTCTAAATGACCTCCGATTGGGATGAAACTTAAAATTTATATGTATTCTAACTATCTGCATAATTTGACGGGGTGTCGCGTTAAAAATAATATGAACATTTTAAATAAAAGCCGTTTTAGAGCCCATTTTCGACTTAAATCTATTTTGCTCTATATCTCTAAAACTGTGCCTGATGGAAAAATTCTAACTACATATCTGAATTCAGAATGAAAAAATGCACTAGGGTCACTAATCAGATTTCTTGTGAAAAAAACCTTGTCGACTAGTGTTATTATTATTATTTGGTTTCAAGTTCACCTTGGATCTTTTTACTATTCTTTGATGGTTCTTGACGGATATCAAGCTATGCTAATGAATTACATGTGGGAGAAGAAGTATCCATATAGAAATTTAAAAAAAGTTAGCCCAAATCGACGTTTCTATCGCATAGAAGCATAAACGACCGAAATGTCATGTTGAAATAATGTACGCGTATGTTCTTGAAACATGGACCCGCCGTAATTTTTTTTTCTTTTATTCGGACTTTCTACAATGTTACATATTAGTACAGTCTATAAAATATTCTTTGAACAAAATCAAAGCCGTAGAAAGACCCTGAGTTCCAAACATTTTTCTTGTTAAAAATAATAACTATTTAAATTGAATATTATCGAATTATACTTCGATATACTATAATTAATTACAAAAAAAGACAAAGAGATTTACAATAGAAAATTATAGGAGTTGATGCAACAACCAACGATCAAGGTTCTTTGTGGAAACGAAAATTAAATTTTATCTTTACGCGAGAATTTCAATTCATTATAGAGTTATTTTAAAAAATCTGGTGTAACTGGTCTCACAGCACACACATTTCTCTTACCTTTGATAATTGAAAGTTGAGTGCTTGTCACATCAGATTTTTTTTGTCTCGAAATATATTTAGTTGCAGCCCGCATATTAGAATTCAAGATGTAAAATTTATTTATATTGTTACTATGGCTTCTATCTTTCATAGGAAGTACAAAAGTAAAGTGTGCTTCAAAACAATTCAATGGCAAAATGAGAATAAAGGGCATCTAAAAAATCAATGTGTGGTTTTATGAAACCACGATGCAAGTGAAACTTTTTTTTCAGATCGTAGGCGTTTAACTGAAAATTTTCAGAAAATTATTCAATTAAGGGTATTAAAATTGCGTTTTTAATCTTAACTTAATATTTAGAAAATAAACGCATGTTAAAAACTGAGTACAATATTTAATTAGTAATTGAAGATTTGAATCATTTTAAATTATTTTAAAAATTATATTTTATCAATTTAATTCCAATTCATTGGAGCGAATTTTGAGAAAACCGAAAAAAAAAACTGAAAAAGTGCTTTAGTAAACTACTAGTACTCTTTGGCCGATTTTGATTAAAAGCTTATTTTCGCGCCCAATTGGACTGAAGAGTTCTCAGATTTCGACGGGGCCCGCTCGGGAAAATGGAAAGCTCTTAATTATTACTGCTGTTTAAAATTTGTTCTATAGGAGAAATTGCTCTCTCCGATTCACTCCTTGTTCTAATACCTTATTACGATCATTAAGGACTATACCTTTGCCATTTTTCATTCTCATCTGATAAGTGTTTCTAGAGATACAAGTATAATAAAAAAATATCTCTAGGCCTATATTTATGACCTCAAACGTAAAGGTATTAATGCGGGTTAAATCAGTGTGTCTCAACACAGGAATTCACCACACATTTAAAAAGTATTGCTTAACAAAAATAAGTTAAAAGCTTCTCATTACATCTATTATTATTTTAAATTCCTGCTATGTCTATTATTTTTAACATAAGTGTAAGTTTATTTGTTGGGTGCCCCGGGGATCTCCAGTCTTTCGATGAATAGGTGTGCTGTCTATTATTTAACTATAATTAATCCCTCTGCTTCTGATAAGTGCTTTGCCACTTGATTCCCTTTGGAACTTTTTCCAGATTTAAAAAAAAAAACCCAATTCATATGAAATTTTGTATTTATTTTGGATTCTCTTTTGTGTTTAAAATATAATATAAAAATTTAAAATAAACAAATGGGTGTTGAAAAGTAATGTAAAAACAATCAGCGTTAAAAAAATGCTATTCTCTAAACAAAGTTTTAACATCGACGTTAACATGTTGCTTTTATTTCAAAGCTATCAAAATCATAAGCTTACTTTTTAGGTTAAGGACGCCATGTTTATTCTAAACACGTCGTTAAAATATTAAAGGCACCCCCTGGACATGAGATTAATTTTTAACACTATTTACTAAATGTTAACGCTTTGGCTTTAAAGTTTTTGTTTACAGAATAGCTATTTGAGGCAATGAAGTGATTTTTAACGCTTACATTACTTTTTAACACCCATTTGTTTATTTTAAATTTTAACGCCTGTTTTTAGAGAGTTTATAAAATAATTCCTTTTCTCTCTCACTTCTAGATTGAAAATGTTGCCTGTAATGGAAAAACTCCGATTCCTCTATCAGCCTTACGCATTGGCTGTCATCTCTATTGGCTACGTCGTTGGCGAACTTGGACATTATTTAATCGGTTCGTATTTAATCGGGTTCAAGTTTTTTTTTTTTTTTTTTTTTTGTATTTATTCTTTTTAATATAAATTTTTTTTTTTTTATCAGGTGTGACATCAAAAGCGCAAGCTCAAGATTTACATTATGGTGATATTGCTTGTCAATTATCACCAAATGTTTCATTTCATCTCTCACAGCTACCAATTAAATGTGATGCGGCCAACGATTCATCAAGGTTTGTTATCTCTCCTGGTGTGACTGGTCGTTACCATGGCAACCATTTTTTCTATCTTTTCTATCAATTACAAGAGTAAAGTGGTCTTCAAACAATTTCAAGGACACGACAGAATTTGTGGGGCGAATTTTTGACATGAATCCAATACTTTCTCTTTTTATATATTTACATATACAGGAAGGAATGACTCCAAATTTAGTTTTATTTTATTAGGGAGTGAGCCTATTGATTAAGAATTAGATGACGTCATAATGAGTGGCAGGAATTTACCGTCAAAGCTAATTTGAAACTCTTTTTAAATAAATTATAAGTGCACCTGTGCAAACTGGGTCGAAACGGTCCTAAACGGCTAAATTAAATTTTTATTTATCTCTTTTTGTCTACCCCCTATTTCATCTTATTGATTACCAGCTACTAATTCATTGTGCCTTTTCTATAAAATATGAACTAACAGGTTAAAACATTTTGAATTAATTCATTAACAATCTCAGATCTTTTATAAATTTTTTTTTTTTTTTTTTTTTTCTCGCCCTTTGCCTTTGCTCATTATCTTTTATAAATTAACGCAACGCCCTGAAGGCCACGGCCACTTAAGCAGCTTAGGCGAGATAGTTGTCTAAGTTCCAGGGGCTTCTTGAAATCTCTGTAAAGTGTCACGGCCAATTAAATTAAATAATTTCAAATTGCAAAGCTAATTGGATAATTCATTGTTTTGATCGTTAAAAATGTTTATAATATTGGAGTCGTAAAATCAACTTTTAGTCGAACACCTTTGCCCTTTAGGCAGAGGTTTCGGTAACCATAACGGTTGCCATCTTCAGTATCTTCCACTATAGGTCCCTGTCATATAAAGTTTAATAAAAGGAGACTTGTGCATATTTATTAATTAATAATAATAAGAGAGTAGGAAGCATCAGTCTGCCTTGATTCAAGTGCAAAGATGTTCGACTGGTTTAATTCCTTCCGACTCCGATTGTCTCTAATGTCCCTCTGTCTGTCTATCCGCTGTTTGACCAACTTCCCGGTGGAATTTTGAAACAAAATTTGCAGTTTTATTGAGGATGTTATGGAGAGTCCAGGAGAAATACTCGGGTCCGCAAATTCTCAAAAGGGGAGGCGCAAAAAAATTCAGAAATGGACCATTGAAAAACATTGAGTTTTATATTGGCTTATGGAAGATTAAAGCCAATTAATTAAAATAATTAAATAATTAAATCTCTCAATTGAAAAATAATAAAACTTGTTATATAATTAAATTTTATTTTTTTTTTCTTAGAGAGATCTGGGATGGAACTCGGATTGGATCAAGACAGACAGACAGACGGACATTCCGCCACAACACATACTGCCCAATAAGCCAGATATGCATTTTTATTGCCCAAAACGAGCTTACTGACCGATTGATTAAGAAAAGGCGAGGGTCCGCCGCAGGTGGGCCCGAGCCAGCCGAATAGACACGAAGCCCTCGGATAGCAGACGGTTAGATAATTTATATTTTAGGGAAAAAGGGGTGGGTTTTTTGAAAAAAAAAATTTTTATAAAAAAAATTATTTATTTTTAATTAAAATTAAATATAAAATAATTATATCCAATAAATTATAAAATATATAAATAAAATTCATATTTTAACATACCAATTAATAATTCCTTTGCTTAATTTTTACTTTTTTTGTTTAGTTGTGAAGCCTTGGAATTGAACGGGACAAGATACTGTGAATGGACATACAATGGCCTGGGCATTGATTACCAGGTATTGGCAGGCCCCTGCTTCATCGCCGTCTTCACTATCGGTGGCGTCATTTTAGGTGTAGTCGCCGATAAATACAACAGGTTAGATTCTCATTTGCAATCAATATAAACAAACCAATTCAGTTGAAAAATTCAATTATTATTTGAGTTTCCTGGGCTCTTGTGCACGCATACATACACGCACACACCTCGAACCCAATCACTCATCAAATGCTAGGCTAGTCCTTATTTCGAACTCTCCTCTCACCTCCTGGAGTCCTTTTTACCTATTGAACTAATTCTTTTTAAAGTGAAACTTTTATTTTATCCCCTCAAATTTTTCACTCTCGATTCTCTGGGAATATTTAGACGTTTCGGACAAATTTTTCGCCCATTCTCAATGAACAATTCTGTTGGGAGAGATTGAAGTCTCTATAATTATACATAGTTGCTATTTTATTCTACTAGGTATTCTATTTAAGGGGGTTCAGGAGCGACGTCTAAACGTATTATAAAAAAAAACTAGATTATTATAAGGAATTTTTCAATGTGGGTTTTTTTTAATGAATTAAATTCATAAGAGATTATTGGGACATCGAGCTATAATTTTCTTAATGACTTATTAAAAAGTTATCGTAATTAATTTTTTTGTTATCAAGCAAATACAAAAACAATCTGTCCCAATAATCTAATTTTTTTTAAATTTAAAAATGAATTTATTCTCCAGCCAAAACACCGGAGACGTAGAAGGCTCGCGGTCCAGTCGAGGAAAATCAAAAATAGAGCCTCGTTTTTTCTGACTGTATAAAAGCCGAGGAAATATTTTCACTTAAATAAAACCCCTACAGAATTTTATTTGTTTCATATATCCTCGCTTTTATATAAATCAGAAAAGCGAGGCGCATTTTTTTTGATTTCACCTCGACGCTGGGCAAAAATAATACGAGGCGCCCCTTTTTGCATCTCCGATGTTTTTGGCTGAGATTTCACTTCTTTGTGAAATATTCATTTAAATTTTATTTAATAATTTTTGTTTATTAAATATTAAGTTATCCCATGAATAGATCTTTTAATATGCATTCCAAACAGTAAAAAATAAAAACATCGTTTGGTATCCATTCAAAACGATAACCATAGGATTTCCCTAAATTTTATAAAATTTTAGGTTTTTTATTTTTGTTATGTTGGTAGAATGTAAATACATCGTTTGAATCCATACGAAACGATAAATGATAGGATTTCCTAAATTTTATAAAATTTTTGGTTTTTTTTTTTTGTTATGTTGGTAGAATGTAAATACATCGTTTGGTATCCATTCAAAACGATAAACATAGAATTTCACCAAATTTTATAAAATTTTAGATTTTTTATTTTTGTTATGTTGGTAGGATGTAAATACATTGTTTGGTATCCATTCGAAACAATAAACATAGGGATTTCCCTAAATTTTATAAAATTTTAGGTTTTTTATTTTTGTTATGTTGGTAGAATGTAAATACATCGTTTGGTATCCATTCAAAACGATAAACATAGGATTTCACCAAATTTTATAAAATTTTAGGTTTTTTATTTTTGTCATGTTGGTGGAATGTAAATACATCATTTGATATCCATTCGAAATGATAAAGATAAGATTTCACCAAATTTTATAAAATTTTAGGATTTTTATTTTTGTTATGTTGGTGGAATGTAATACATCATTTGATATCCATTCGAAACGATAAAAATAAGATTTCACCAAATTTTATAAAATTTTAGGATTTTTATTTTTGTTATGTTGGTAGAATGTAAATACGTACATCGTTTGGTATCCATTCAAAACGATAAACATAGGATTTCACCAAAATTTATAAAATTTTAGGTTTTTTATTTTTGTTATGTTGGTAGCACCTTCTTATCACGTTAATCTATTGTATTTCTATCTGAAGGGATCCATCCTAAAATTTTTTATTCCATTAGGGATGAAAATTACTAATATTAATAGACGTTTCTAGATGACGTCATCAGGGAGCAAAATAGTTAGAATTGTCTTTTCGCCACGTTAAAGATAGGACAAATTTGAAATTTTGAATACCTCTCAAAAAGTCACTTTTGATCCAAAATGAAATTTTATATCAAAGGTATCGGGTTTTTGATAGTATCTATTTGTATTTTAAATTTCATCCAAATCGGTCCAGCAGGGAAACCTGTAGCTTTGTCTAAAAATTTGAAAATTGAAGAAAAGAATGAAAAAAAAAAAAAAAAAAAAAAAAAAAAAAAAAAAGGAAAAAATAAGAGACTAACTTTTGACCTTCCGAAATCGGCAAAATCTCAACTTTGAGCCTCTGCCATTCTGTTTGGCACTGGAATTTTTTTTGAATTCGTGCTCAAAATAATCCTTATTTATTCTAGTTTAATATAAAAAATAATTTGGCTCCGATATCTTAAAAACTTTTTGAGATATTCGCCCAGAAAGAAAAGTTTCTCAAAAAAATTTTTTCACGTCCCTATCTTTTATTAAGGATTTAAAATCATTCTTGATAATATAGTCTAGGGACGACTCGTCCATCTAAATGCAATGGGCCATTGGCATCTATTGGAATGTCAACTAAATGGTAGTATTAAGAGTTTCTTTGCTTTCTTTTGCTTTTAACTTGCTCGGCGACGAGTCGCTCCCGCGACTCTTGATTATTGTCACATATTAATTAAGAAATTTTTAAAATAAGCTTAGATGATTTATTTAAAATTATTATAAAGTATTTATTGTTAAAAGATCAATGAAAATCAACCAAATGCATTAAATATTAGCTACCATTCTGACATCTCTTGGCAAATTTTTGAATTACTTAATTTTTGGGCATACTTTTTATGACACACTACGCCATCTTATCGGGAAAAACATGCGTAACACCTTCGGTGAGGATGGGCGAATAAATTTTGAGTGTTTTAAATATCATTATAATAATTTTTTTTTTAATTTTTAATTTGCAGAGTGAAATGCCTAGCCGTTTGCACCTTAATCTTTAGTATTGCTATCATCCTTTGTGGTGCCGTCACCGAATTCTGGCAACTCGTTTTATTGCGTATGATAATGGCTGCTGGGTAAGCATATGAGGAAAATTTTATTTTTAAAGAGAATTTTAAATTTTTTTTCTTTTTTTTTAGAGAGTCTGGTTGCAATCCTCTAGCTACTGGCATCCTAACTGATTTATTCCCGGAAAATAAAAGAGGCTTGGTGATGTCCATTTTTAATTGGGGAATTTATGGTGGCTACGGGATTGCGTTTCCCGTTGGACGTTATGTGCCACCGATTAATGCTTGGGATTTGGTAAATATAAATCAATACTTGTTTAAAAAATAAAAAATAAATTTTTTGTTTTTTTGTTTCTTCTAGGGCTGGAGAGTTTGTTATTATGGTGCTGGAATTATAGGAATAATTTTAGCGATTTTGACAGGATTTACGCTCACAGATCCTCCAAGATCAATTGCAGGTAAGGAAATTAAAATTATTTCCCTCTTGAAATAGAAATAAGGCTCTGATTTATTTAATCCGAGCTCAACGAGAGATATTTTTAATTTCTATTACCTATATATGTAATGTATAGTCATGTCAAAAAGAAATTTTGATGGATATACATGGTTTGAGGTCCCCCTGAAACAAAAAAAGTGGATCCCACAAATTGGTCTGTGTGTGTGTGTTTAACGGTTTTAAGCATGAAAGAAATGAGCTAAGAGGTTGAAATTTTATATACCCTGAGGCGTGAAAATAAACTTATGAATAAATGCGGGCCAAAAAGTTCAGTGAGCGCCACAATTAGTCCCCACCTGATAGTTTTAGCCTTAAGTATATCGTATAGTATAGTATATGGTGTAAAGTGAAATAATTTTAATAACCGAAAAGGTAAAACGTAAAATCTGGTACAGATGATTCTATTTTAACTTTTCAAATTTAAAATTATTTCACCATTTATCATATACTTAACGCTAAAGCTATCAGGTGGGGACTAAATTGTGGCGCTGACTGTACATGTACTTTTTCATTATTTTTTTTTTTTTTCAACTTTCTCAAAAATCTCTCGAACGATTTTGATTAAAATTCAAAAATCAACTTTTTTTTTAGATGATCTTTAAAAAGTACATAATTAAAATATTTCGTGAAAATTGTTTGAAGCACACTTTGCTGATGTACTATTTCATATTTTTCAAATTCACTTTCCAGCTCTTTCTTCCATAGAGCCAATGTTAAATCCCCATATGGGTATTTGCATGTTAATTTCGTTTCAAAAGGGGGTCCCCTTAACTTTTTACACATTAAAAAAAATGCAATTTTGTATTTATTTAGGATTCTCTAAAAACACAGAGCCGATGGAAATTTTGAATCAATTGATTTTTTTACTTATGAAATGCAAGTGTATCAGCACAGTAAACAACTTTCGATTATCGAAGGTAAGAGAAAGTTGTGTGCTGTGCGTTAAGCCACACCAGATTTTTGTTTATCTCATTATTAGTCCCCCAGGCTAACAAAATAAATTTGCCTTTCTATTGTTTTCTCACAAGGCACTTGCTATATTTTTGTATTTATTATACTTTTTTTTTATTTTTAATTGTCAAGGTCTTCTTATTAATCTGCCCTCTTTGAATATTAATAAAATATTAAATGTATAATTAAAAACTTTTTTAACAGATCGACTCATTGAGGAGAGGGAGGAAGGTATTCAAATACAAATTGATGGACACGTTTTGTTGTTTTTATGCATAACACAATTTCACTTTTTTTCAGTCATTGCGTAGATATGTGTGCAAAAACTAAATTTTGATCATTTTTTTAAACTTTTGAGAGCGAAATCGAAATACTCAATCTGAAAATAAATCATAATTTGTTTGGTTTTAGGTGAAGAAACATCCAAACCCGAGGCAACAAACAATGAAACAACAACAACGACAACAACGAATGGCCATCTTCCACAAAATGGAGTGAAAAAACACAATGAAGAAGAGACAGAGAAAGTGAATCCGGATAAAGGTGCATGGAGAGTGATGCTGCAACCGAGAATTATCCTTTTATGTTTTGCTGCATCCATCAGACATTGCGGTTAGTATTTACTTTGTTTGATCTAAATCTAGTTTTTGTATGCATATAATATGTGTATATTCCATTTGGATCTATTACACACGTAAATGCAAACTTGACAAGCATGCACTGTAGCGTCTTTAGGAGAATTTCGCGCAAGCATTTTAATTGTGCAAGCAGCTTGATGCTCGATTGAATTTTAAACTTGCACAAGCATATTTGCGAAAGCAAAACTCTCCGCCATTTTATAGACGTCTTGACATTTGATATTTATTTAATATATATTAATTCATTTAAAATTTTAATTTAAATATTAATATTTTTTGTGTGTCTCTTTAAAGGAAGTGAAGATATCTAATAAATAACCTTCTGAGTTTGACGATTTTTAGGTTAATTTTCGGCACAAGCTGTTTCTTGGACAATCATGCTTGTGCCGAAGGGAATTTGTGCATGGTGGCACAAAAATAGCGCATGCATGCTTGTAAAGTTTGCAGTTTCGTATGTAGCACCTTAAGATGCCAAAAAGACTTCAAATAAAATAAAAAATTCCATAGTTAGATTTTTCACGATAATAAATGGAAGCCAGAAATCACCGATTAGGTCATTAAAGTCTCCCAGGTTCAATATCCTTAATAAATAGAGGGAAAATACCTTCTACCTACGTCATCAGCATTCTTCTATTTTTTTTTTTTTAATTTTTTTTTTCTTTCTAATTTATAAATAGTCTTTCCTTATTTCTTAATAAAATCTCTTAACAAGTCAAGGTCTTTTAGTATACTTTTCCTTTAATTATTTCTTTTGAAATGGTAATGAATGATGATGATTCTTTCCTTGCCCTTAACATTGAATTAATTCATTCAAATGATTATTTTTGAAAAGGACGTTTGGGTTGTCTACTTTTTGAACTAATTTTATTTATTTAATCATTTTTTTTGTTTGTTTAACAGGTGGTATGTGCTTTGCATACAATTGTGATTTGTATTACAATCAATATTTCCCTGATGTGGATCTCGGTTGGTGGCTCTTTGGTGTCACAATTGTGATTGGATCAATCGGTGTCGTCTTTGGTGGCTGGGTGTCAGATAAATTCGTTGCCAAAATGGGTGTCCGGTCGAGAGTTGCTGTTTTGGCCATCTCACAGGTAACATCTTTTTGCCTATCTATTTAAATACAGTAGAATCCCGATTATTCGTATTTCCTTGTAATTGGCCGGTCTCCAGAGAAAATCACGATAACTGTTAAAAAACAATGCATTTCAGCCTCCAGGGTAATTCGTATTATTTGGGGTCAGTTAAAACTTTTTCTAATTCTCATAAAAAGCTCGTTTTTCAAGAGTTTTTCTCGTTGATTCGTTTTATTTTTCACTGAAAGGAAATGAGGAAAAGAGAGAGGGAAATTGAAAGCTTCTCTTGTAATTTTCTTTTCACTCTTCGTATTAATACGCTTTTTAATTTGTACTCCTGATAATTGGTATTCCCGATAATTGGTCCCAAACCGTCAGTCCCGGGACGATACGAATTAAGGGGTTCTACTGTAATTATTTTTATTATAGATGCATTTAATTTCATTGAATAATATTTTTATTTTTATTTTTTAGTTGATTGCCACCCCAGGAAGTTTTGGAAGTGTTTATTTTGGACCCGTCTGGGCTATGATCACACTTGGAATTTCATATTTCTTTGGTAAATATTCCTTTTCCTTTAATTATAATATAATAATAATAACAATAAGTAATAAAAATGCAATTTTGAAAATGTCGTTAAATAGAAAATATTTTCTTATATCAATGGCTAAGTAGAGATGTTTAATTGAAGAAAAACAGTCAGTGTAATTTCTTTAATAATTCAGCCCATAGCTAATGTTTCGATTCCAGAACCATCTTCAGAGCTAAATACAAATTTTTATAAAAACAAATATCTCTGATTTTTATGTGAAAGAAAAAAGCGGAAACGTTAATTAATATGCATAACGTTGGCTCTAAATTAAAATTATCTATAATAGAGGTGGCCTCACTTGGTGATACTTAGAGTCGTAGAGAAAAATCGAAAATTTCGGACAAAAATGCGCCCCTTTGTGGAACCAAAGTTTTCCGCCCTGCGGAGAAAATTTTTCCCCGTCTATGAGAATCATTTTACCTTTTTTTTTTAGAGGCGCGAAATTTTTTCCCGCCCTGCGAAAAATTTTGTTCATGCGGAACCCAAGTTTTTCGCTCTGTGGGAAATTTAGTTTTTGCGGAAACTAAGTTTCCCGCCCTGAGGAAAAATTTTTCCTACTGTACAAAAAATTTTGTTTTTGCGGAACCAAATTTATTAAATTTTTTTAAGTGAGCCGAAATAAAACTCATAAAGAGCCGCATGTGGCTCGCGAGCCGCCGTTTGGCCACCGTTGAACTATAATATTGAAAAATTTATAATAATTTTTTAATAATATTGGCTTGAAATTTTATATTTAAGTTAAGTACCCGCCTGAGGCGTGTAATTAAGTTTTAGAACAAAATCGGCCAAAAAGTACTAGTACTTTACGGATGATTCAAAAGGGGGCCCCCTTTGGAACTTTTTAAAAATAAAAAAAAAATTCCCAAATCTTATGAGATTAAAATTTTGAAAAATAACCATAGTTTATTTCAAGCAGCCAACATTTAAAATACAGAAAGCCTATGGAAATTTTGAGTCTATTGACTTTTACTTATATAATGAAGCGATCTTCGTTACAAAAATCTGGTATGCGATAAGCCACCCCAGATTTTTATTATAGAAAGATAACTTTATTTATCAGGAATTTTCATTTATTTTTTTTTGTTTGTTGAAAATAAAATAAAAAAAAGATTTTTAAAAAAATGCTTTTATTTAAATTGAACTAAAAAGAGAGAAATAAGAAAGAAATAATTTAATTGTTCTTGTTAAAATTTTTTAATATTTGACTTAAAATAAAAGCGTGGGGCGCTTCGAAGTGATTCCGAGGCTCGCGCCCCACGCTTTTATTTTTAAGTCATAAATATTAAAAAATTTTAACAAGAACAATTAAATTATTTCTTTCTTATTTCTCTCTTTTTAGTTCAATTTAAATAAAAGCATTTTTTTAAAAATCTTTTTTTTATTTTACTTTTATTTTAAGCTTTTTAGTCTTTTAGTCTTATCAAAAATCATCAATATGATAAAGTACCACATTAGTTTGGCCTGTATTGATTTGGTTCAATTGAAAAATTATTCATTATCATAAAAAAAAATGACTCGTAAATATCAAAATTCAAAACTATAGTTAATAGGGCCTTATTTGCGTGAGGCTTCAAATAAAGTACCACATTAGTTTGGTCTATTTTGATCAAAACCACCATATAGTGGCGTCATCAAAAATGACTCTTAAGTATTACATTTCACACCTCTAGCCCATCGGGAAGTCTTTTGAAATTACATTAATTCGCGAAGTGTTTCAAATAAAGTACCACATTAGTTTGGTCTATTTTGATCAAAACCACCATATAGTGGCGTCATCAAAAATGACTCTTAAGTATTACATTTCACACCTCTAGCCCATCGGGAAGTCTTTTGAAATTACATTAATTCGCGAAGTGTTTCAAATAAAGTACCACATTAGTTTGGTCTATTTTGATCAAAACCACCATATAGTGGCGTCATCAAAAATGACTCTTAAGTATTACATTTCACACCTCTAGCCCATCGGGAAGTCTTTTGAAATTACATTAATTCGCGAAGGGTTTCAAATAAAGTACCACATTAGTTTGGTCTATTTTGATCAAAACCACCATATAGTGGCGTCATCAAAAATGACTCTTAAATATCAAATTTCACACCTCTAGCTCATCGGGAAGTCTTTTGAAATTACATTAATTCGCGAAGGGTTTCAAATAAAGTACCACATTAGTTTGGTCTATTTTGATCAAAACCACCATATAGTGGCGTCATCAAAAATGACTCTTAAGTATTACATTTCACACCTCTAGCCCATCGGGAAGTCTTTTGAAATTACATTAATTCGCGAAGGGTTTCAAATAAAGTACCACATTAGTTTGGTCCATTTTGGTAAAACCAAACTCACAATTTGCGTCATCAAAAATGACTCTTAAATATCAAATTTCACACCTCTAGCTCATCGGGAAGTGTCCTTAACAAAGCCATAAAGTTGGTGACCTTGAAAGAGTAAGTTAAATAAAAGCATTTAATAATGCAAGCGATCTTCGTTACAAAAATCCGGTATGCGTTAAGCCACGCCAGATTTTTATTATAAGAAAAGATGAACTTTATTTATCAGGAATTTTCATTTATTTTTTTTTTGTTTGTTTGCAGCTGAGATGTGGTTTGGTATTGTGTTTGCCATATTGGTAGAAATTGTGCCACTATCCGTTCGTTCAACAACTGTTGGTGTATTTTTGTTTGTGATGAACAACATCGGTGGCAATTTACCAATCGCAGTGGAGCCGGTGTCAAAGGCAATCGGCTATCGGGAGTCACTCTACATTTTCTATGCAGGCGCTTATCTTATCAGTAAGTAGAAAAGAAAAATAAAATCATTGTGTTTACAAAACCACGATGCAAGTGAAACTTTTTTTCGAATGGTAGGCTTTTAACTGAAAATTTTCAGAAAATTAAAGGGTATTAAAATCGCGTTTTTAATCTTAACTTAATAATTGGAAAATGAGGATTGATAATGGGAAATCAATAGACGCATGTTAAAAACTGAGAACAATATTTATTTAGTAATTGAAGATTTGAATCAATTTAAATTATTTTAAAAATTATATTTTATCAATTTAAAAATTGAAAAATTAAATCTCATAATTATTTTTTTATAATTTGTCATATATATTAAATTTCAACTTTCCTATTTTTGTCGTCACGGCTTGTGACGTCATGGCTTGAGGTCACGGCTTGAGCGTCACGGTCCTTGACGTCACGCCTTGTAACGCGACATGCTGATAGAAGAGCGAAAAAATTTGAGAGGATCAAATAAAAGATTCACTTTAAATACGTTTAAAAATCAAAACAAGATATGAGTATAAATTGATTTCGTAGGTTCAATAATGTTCTTCATGACCATGTTCCTGATGGATGGGCCGGCGAAAGAAACGCCGCCAGAGAATAGCCATGAATTGCAAGGCGCCGAGAATCGGGCGTATATCCAAGATGAACACCAGCCACGACTTCCAGTTGAAATGTCAAGGCTTTAAAAAGACAAAAAGACTAGCCAAACTTCTTCATGATATTATTTATTATATTTTATTTGTTAAGACGTCTCCGCAGACGTAGAAGTCTCGCTGAGCGATGGAATTTTTCTAAATTGATTTAGAAAAAATAAATAAACGCCCTTAAAAAAATGATGATTGAAAATAGCAAATTTCTTACAATTTAGATGTGGAAAAGAAATAAAAAGGCTGTGATATATTTAGAGCTATCATTTAAAAATAGGAGATGGAACAAACACTTTGCCGGACTTTTTTAGGACATTGAAGAAATTTTATAAACATATTTTAATAATAGGGGAAATCACTACAAGCCCGTGAACAAAAATTATACAGGCATTGAAAATAAGAGTATATGGGTAGCCCTGATTTCAAAAATGCCATCAGCTCTAGTTTTAGAGAAATAGAGAAAATTAATCAAAAATGTGCTCTAAAGTGGCTCTTATTTTGAATTTTCTAGATTTTCTTAAGGCGTTATCCTTTATAAAATATGCAAGATAGTTGAAATACATAGATATTGCCGAAAAGACTGTGTAAATGTGTGTGCGAGTGTGAGTGTGAATGAGAAAAAAGTGTCTTTTTTTTATAAAAAAAAAAATTATTAACGAAGTAATAAACAAAATAGTTAAATTTATCTAAATAATTCTACTGTCAGAGAGCAAAGAGCCTAAAAGATAGGCAGCCAAAGTCTTTTTTTGTTTTTACTAGACTTTGAAAACTATTTTTTCTTTATAATTTCGTTAATATAAATTATAATTAACAAATTTTCAATGAATGAATGATTTTTGAAAAGTTAAAGAACTATAGAATATATTGAATAGGCAGGCCTATATGCATTTTGCATTTAGGGATGGTAAAAATTGTATTAGCGGTGATTAGAACTGAAAAAATTCGATTTTTCTTTGTATATATGGAGAGAAAGTATTGGATTCATGTCAAAAATTCGATGTCGAGATATACACGTTTTGAGGTCCCCTGAATCCAAAAAAGTGGTTTCCGCGACATGGTCTGTGTGTCTGTGAACAAAATATCTCAAGAACGAAAAGAGCTAGGAGGTTGAAAATTTATATTAGGGTTAGGTACCCCACTGGGACAACCAGGGCCGCAGACAGGGGGGGGGCTATATTCCCGAACCTTTGTGCTCCAACTTTAAAATACTAATAAAAAATAATTTTCAGGGTTAAAATTTCAATTAAGAAATCATTTTCTTGAAATTTTTTTTCCTCAGGGGGCCTGGGCCCTTTAATCTCAAAGCAAGTTTGATAATATTTTTCACGTCTCAGGATGGCTAAAAACGCAGATATCAGTGTCTAATTTTCAAAAAATTTCAAAAAAGATTTTTGGCATGAAGGCCTTTTACATACTAAAAAAAACTTTAAGGGTGGGGGGGGGGGGCGTATTATTAAGTAGCCCCGGGGCCCGTCAATTCTGTCTGCGGCCCTGGGGACAACACCAGATTTTTCTATGCTTTTAGCTTTCTTTTGCACTATTATATCCCCTCTAGACTGAAACGTTAGATTTCTATTTCAATTATCTGTATATTGTTAAGGGGTAACGCCTTAAAAAAAATTCAAAATAAGTACCAAAATTCTCTAATAATATCTAAAAGTAGTACTGATTGAAACAAACCGTCGGTCCCGTGACAATATGAATTATCGGGATTCTACTGTATTTACTTTAATTTCTTTTAAAATAAATAGTAGATCCGTGGTTCAAATCCTGGCTGAATATTGCACATGGTCCAAAAATGAATTCAATTATTTTATGTGTACGAAATTCCAACAAAATATTTATTTTCTACACGCAAACACCCTTCCAATTGGCCGGCAATGATAGTAATTAATAACAAATCTATTTAAGTTCAATGACTCTTGGGAAAACATTCAATCATCATTTTTTTGATTTGTTCTAAAATATCAAAAAAAAAAAATTTATTTTTAAAATAGGTTCCATTTTTGATAATTTTCCTCCCTCTTCTCTTCATTTCATTATTCTCTTAAGATGTGTACAAAATATTTTCTTAATATGTGTATATTGATTGTGTACGTATATTCCTTGTAATAGCAATGTATTGTAATTGCTAAACAAAAAAAAAAAAGACAAATTGTAATATCTCTGAATTGTATTATATATATTAATATCTAAGTAGATAGAAAAAAATATAATATTTAATAAAAAATTTCTTATTTATTCGTATGTAGCTGGGGTAGCGAGCAAAACAGGCGGCCGAGGGGCATAATATCCCCTACCCCCTCCTCTTCTCCAGAAAATTTATATACCGGTATAGCTCCTATATATCCTATAAAAGAATATTCTGAAAGTTTAGGAAAGAATTTTTTGTAAATGAAATGCAAGAAGGTCGAAAAAATCTGGTGTGGCTTGTCGCACAGCACACAACTTTCTCTTGCCTTCGGTAATTGAATGTTGTGTTCTGTGCTTGTCACACCAGATTTTTTGTGACGAGATATATTTAGTTTCGGCTGATATATTAGAATTCATGATGTAAAATTTATAAGTATGGGAACATATTTATATTTTGTTACCATGGCAACCATTTCTCATCTTTTCTATGAAATACAAGAGTAAAGTGGACTTTGAACAATTTTTAGGGCAAAATAAGAATATACATTTTAAAGAGCATCTAAAAAATAGTTGATTTATGAATTTAAAAAAAAAAAATCCTTGGAGGGAATTTTGAGAAAATCGAAAAAAACTGAAAAAGTACATCAGTAAAGTACTAGTACTTTTTGACCGATTTTGTTCAAAAGCTTATTTTGATATTCTGGGAAGGTACCTAAGTTAAATATAAAATTTCAATCCGGTAGCTCAATTCCTTCATGCTAAAAATCTGTCCAAACACACGCACACACACACACACACACACACACACACACAGACCAATTTGCGGGACCCACTTTTTTGGACTCAGGGGACCTCAAAACATGTATATCCATCAAAATCTCGACATCGAATTTTTGACAATACTTTCTCTCTCTATATATATTTCATATATAGGGTAAGAGAAAGTAAAAATAAAGTACGGGGGTTCACGTAGTTCATACCCAATTGCGGAATATAAAAGCGAAATGTCTCCGCTTGAAATACATTCAAGTTTGAATTTTCTAAATTCACCGCTAAAATAGGGAGGTAGTGATTCCGCTTTATATCAACAGATGGCAGCAGGAGTATCACTTGAACAGCGTTTTCATCTTACACTATTTAATCCATAGGGCGACCAGAGATGGGCAAAATACATCTATCGAGTAATTGAAATACAAAATACTTCAAAAAATTTTAGAAAATGTATTTACAATAAAAAATACAAATTACAAAACATAATTTTTACTATCTCTTACCTATAGCGTATTATACTATATATACTGTATTAAGAGAGAAGGTATTGGATTTATTTAGATGCTGAGATTTTGATGGATATACACGTTTTGAGGTCCCCTGAATCCAAAAAAAGTGGTTTTGGTCTGTGTGTCTGTGAACAAAATATATCATGAATGAAAAGAGCTATGAAGTTGAAATTTTATATTTAAGTTAGGCACCTCTTCTGGCACGTGACACGAAGCTTTTGAACAGAATCGACCAAAGAGTACTAGTACTTTACTGATGTATTTTTTCAGTTTTTTTCGATTTTCTCTAAATTTGCTCTATCGATTTTGATTAAAATTCATAAATCAACTATTTTTTAGATGCTCTTTCAAATGTATATTCTCATTTTGTCATTGAAATCTTCTGAAGACCACTTTACTCTTGTAGTCCATAGAAAAGATAGGAAAATGGGTCATGGTAACAAAAAATAAATATTCTCACATTTTTATAAATTTTACATCTTGAATTCAAATATAGCGGCTCGAAACAGTAAAGAGAATTTTTCAATAGAATATAAATTGGTAAAAAACGTTGCTTATTAACCTGTCAACTTGCATTAATTTTTGTCCTGATGAAGATTGCGAATGGCATTCGGAAACCCCGAAAAAAAAATAGATTTTTATTTTATTTTTCGCCTTGGCTGCTCATATATCACATACGCATATCATAATATCCATCCATCAAGAGAACAACTAGCCCACGGGGCGTAGTGTAGAGGTTAGCGTGCTAACCTCGTTACCAAACGTCGCGGGTTCGGACCCCAGGCAGTCCGATGATTTTATTTAAGCCATCTGGATACCAGATGGCTTAAATAAAATGCCTGGACCCCTATATGTATATTTATCAATAACGGTTATCGTAAAAAGTCTTAAATGGCCTGAGTTGCCGAAAAGACTGTGTGAATGTGTGTGTGAGTGTGAGTGTGAATGAGAAAAAAAGAGTGAATGTTTTTAAAAAAAAAAAAAAAAAAGAGAACAACTACTAAATACCGTATATCAGGACACAAAAAATCAGGAAACCAAATGGAACTTTGCAGCCAGGAGATTAAATAAAAAAATCTTTTATTTAAATTTTACTTGCCGACGTTTCGGTCGTCTGTCACGACCTTCATTGTATATGATTATTGTAAATTAATTTTAATAAATGTTATGATCATAGGCCCTTATGAAGGTCGTGACAGACGACTGAAACGGCAAGTAAAATTTAAATAAAAGATTTTTTTTATTTAATCTCCTGGCTGCAAAGTTCCATATTGTTTCCTGATTAAATCTTCACAGCCATCTAATTAAGGACACAAAAAATTTGGCGCGGCAAGCACAGCACACAACTTTTTCTTTCCAAAGGTAAAAGAAAGTTGTGTTGGCCAAATTGAACCCTTCATCCCCGGGAGCTTTCTTCAAAGGCCTTCTAAACTTCACATATTTCGGGCATGCGAAAAAAAAATGTAGATGTGTCACCGGGTCGGGGGTGGGGGGGCCCCAAAACCAAAAGCGCCCCCGAGTTTGGCGTAGTATGTAGCGTACCTACCTCCTATACCAAACGTCGCGGGTTCGGACCCAGGCAGTCCGATGATTTTATTTAAGCCATTTGGATACCAGATGGCTTAAATAGAAATGGCTGAACCCACAATAGATAATATATATTACAACGGTTATCGTCTAAAGTCTTAAATGGCCTGAGTTGCCGAAAAGACTGTGTGAATGTGTGTGTGAGTGTGAGTGTGAATGAGAAAAAAGTGTGAATGAGAAAAAGTGTGAATGTTTTTTTAAATAAAATAAAAAAAAAAAAAAAAAAACCAAAAGCGCTTTGAAAAATTTAAAAAAAAAATTATTCTTTGTCTTCTGACGTCAGAGCCAACGTCATAAAATAAAAATAAATAAGGTTGAAAATTCATCTCATCTTAATTGTTTGATTTTTATTAGAATTGAAATTAAATGTCCTTGGGGATAAATAATTTCCAGAAAAAAAAAAATAAAATAAATGACGTAGAGGGGGGGGGAGAGAAGATATATACGTATTTCCAGGGGTGGGGTGGGGGACCCCCCTCTGATGATACACGGGGCCATGTTTAATTAACTGTTTGTAAAACGAGAAAATATTAATTCTTTTTTTTTTTTTTTTCACAAGTGGTTAACCCGAGGATCCATAAATTGTCGTCGGCGTCGTTCGTATCTTCCTCGACGTCGTCGTCGTTAGGGGAAGAGAGAGAGCTTGGACCCAATCTTTTTTTTTTTTTTTCTAGTCTAGATAGCAATTAAAATTTTCCCTTTTTTATTATTATTATTATTATTTCAATCTTATCACAAAGGCAAGCAAACTGAAAGTCAAAACTTAATTGAATTAAAAATAGATAAATTTTAAAACTCTCTCTCTCTCTCTTTTTGAGAAATAGTCTTTGAATTTGTGAGAATAATAATAACCACACCCCCCACCATCCTCTCTTTTTTTTTTTAATTTGAAAAATTTATCTTGTGGAAAAATTGGGAAAAAAAGGGAGCGCGGTTTTAAGAGAGAACAAATTTTGTTGTTATAAAAAGGGTTGATTAGAAATGAGATAGTGATGCAAGGAGAAAAAACAAATGCGTGTCGTCATCAACTAACCGATAGATAGACAGGGTGAGATTAAAAAGATTCGTGGATAGAAATTTGAAGTCATCTAAAAAATAAAATCATTGTGTGGTTTTATGAAATCACGATGCAAGTGAAACTTTTTTTTTCGGATCGTAGGCGTTTAACTGCAAATTTTAAGAAAATTATTCAATTAAGAGTATTAAAATCGAGGTTTTTTAATCTTAACTTAATAATTCCAAAATGGGAAATCAATAGACGCATGTTAAAAACTGAGAACAATATTTATTTAGCAATTGAAGATTTGAATCATTTTAAATTATTTTAAAAATTATATTTTATCAATTTAAAAATTTATAATTCGTCATATATATTAAATTTCAACTTTCCTATTTTTGTCGTCACG